>AYEL01077347.1:0-46789 GCA_000484575.1 Olivierus martensii
TATTTCGAATGTGTCAGTAGCGCAGTGGTTGGAGATTTGATTTTTTAAATTGCGTGATCGCTGGTTCACATCTTAGCTTTGCTAATTTTTTTATTTTTATTTATTTATTTTATTATTATTATTTTTCTCTTACATTGTTTTATATAAATTCAGTTATTTATATTTTTTTATTTGTTTTAAATATTTTATATATGTTTATATCAACGATGGTTTCTATATACTTTTGGCCAATAGATGACGCCACTTTCTATTCTATAAGAATATTAACTTGTAATAATGAACTATTAATGTTAATTTATAATTATTGATAATAGCATATTTATTGGAAAATATTCCTCAATTTTGATATATTTCTCATCTTTCTTTAATAATTTACGAGAACCTCTTGTATGGAGAGTGCACAGACTCCAAGTGGGATGATTTTTAGGTAAATTCACTCAGGTTCAATTCTGAATCCTATGCTTTCAGTTTTTTCAGGCCCAACTGAATAACTAAAACTAACCTAATAAGCACAGAAAATTTATGCATATATGATAGATGACGAAATTAGAAAAAAAAAATATATGAAAATATATTGCGAGAAAAACATATTTTCTTATATCTCTGCATTATAGTTTTATCTGCTCTGATCAGTAAAAAAAGAAAAAGAGTCAGCTATATAAGTATAAATTGATATATGTTAGATCTATAAAAGTCAAGGATTGCCTGTATTTTCGATATCATATAGCAAATTATACAAATACTTATTATAAAAAGTAATACTATGTCTATAAGTGATTAAATTCTAAATAGCAAATTTAAATTATTACAGCTTAAAATTCTCTATGATTTGGTTTATCATATTTATTTATAAAATTACAACACATAGATTTACAATTTTTTCAAATATGAAATATCAAAAAAATCAACATTAATTACAATAAATAAATTCTAAACATTCATAAAAAGTCATTTAATCTCATACATAGCTATACAATACAGTACAATTGGTTTTGTAGCAAAAATTGTCATCTAAATACTTCAAAATCGGAAAATTCAAAATGGCAGCTAAGTGGAAGTAATATGCCCTCTGGTTTTATCAGCATATTATGTAAGTAACTTCTATTCCCAGATCATGCCTAAGATACTAGTTCATTTGCATTAAAGCTCATGTACAAATCTATCAATAATATTGGAGAATAAAAATTTGCTTGATTTTGTAGGCTATATTTTCATCTATTTAAATAAATAATTGTTTAATTGTAACTACAGATTTTGTTGACCTTTACCTAATTTTACTGTTGTCAAATTGTGTTGTTAAGAAAAGAGCTACTGTTTTTTATCATTAGATTTATGCAAAATTAATTCTTGATTTATAAGTTCTTAATTAACAAGCTCATTCCAGGAACAAGTTAGCTTGTGCAGAGAGAAACTATTTATATATTTAATACTATGATTTAAGCCATTAAAAACACATTTTAAATTATGTAAAAATTCACAAATAATCAAAATTAGAAAAATATGTGAAAATTTATAGCAGGGGTTGGAAACCTTTTTTTTGTAGAGGGCTGTATAGAAAAATTTATGGTGTGCCACGGGCCAAAACAAAAACAATTGATGATAATAGTATTTATTTAAAAAAAGAGAGAAAGTACAGATATGTAAGTATACATAACGTTGGTATTAGATATAATACCACGAGCCAAAACAAAAACAATTGATAATAATAGTATTTATTTAAAAAAGAGAGCATTGGTATTAGATATAATAAATACAGATATGTAAGTACATAGCATTGGTATTAGATATAATAAAATAATGTGGCTGATGTAAGTATACATAGCGTTGGTATTACATATAATAAAATAATGTGAATAAGTATACATAGCGTTGGTATTAGATATAGATCGGAAGAGCGGTTCAAGCCAAAACAAAAACAGTTGATAATAATAGTATTTATTTAAAAAAGAGAAGGTACAGATATGTAAACTGATGATAATAGTATTTATTTAAAAAAGAGAAGGTACAGATATGTAAGTATAGGTTGATATTAGATATAATAAAATAACGTGGCCCGCGGGCCGGAGGTTGCCCACTATTAGATATATTAAAATAATGTGGCCCACAGGCCAGAGATTGCCCACCCTTACTTTACAGTTTAAAATAAATTTTACATTACATATAAATTTCAAGAAATAAAATATTTTCAGATATCAATATTTCAAACTAAATAATGTTTGTGTGAATAATAAAATTAATTTTTCATCATTATTCTTTTTATCTGCTATATTTATTTATTGGGTATTATTTTAATTTGAGTAAAAGATTTACACTATTGTGTGTGTGCATGTACACACACTTGATGCTACAATATAATACAAATGAAATCCATTTATCTTGATATTTGCTATTTTTATCAATTATAAAATTGTATTCTTGACATTTTCTTATTGCCATTATTGCAGCCAAATGCAACACAATATGACATTTTGCAAGAAAATTTTACAAATAAACAGTTACATCTAAAATTAAAATATTTTTATCTAAACACTGATTTTACTTAACCTAGCACTACAAATTCAATAAATTATTTCACTTGGCTTTACATCATCAATATGGTGGTTAGTAGAACAGATTTACAGTGAAACCTGTCAAATTAAACACCTCTCTATGTTGAACAACTTTTCCTGGAACCTATATTTTACTATATGTCCAAATCTCTATACCTGGACATCTCTCTATCTTGTATCTTGAACAACTGTTTGTAATAAGAGACTGTTGTTGATTATTAGTTGAAATAAGATCTTAAATTTTATTTAGGTTTATAAGATTAACCAAAGGAATTGTGAAAGAGAAATGTATAATAATGACGAGTCATGCAGTCAGGTGGTTTGCTGAAAATTCATAAATTCACAGTTTGCTTATTATGGTAAATATGAACATTGTATCTTCAGAAAACAAACCAAAACTAGTCAAATTATAGCTAGAATATTTTATTGCAGTACTGTATCATCAAAAATATTTGGGTTATAATTTGATTAGGTATATTTCTAACTTTCTTTTTCATTCTTTGAGAATTGTGTGCTGTTTCTTCTATTGATGAGAGTACACTTTTCTTTATACAATACAAATCTCAAGGAAATTTATTCCAAATGAACCTAATTATTCTGCCAAATTTTATCCCTCAAAAACCTTAATGGAAATTTTAATGATTCGAATTAATTTAAACCATCTTGTAAATTAATTTTAACACTAATTTTAGCACCATCTTGTAATTAGAATAGATCTTGTAATTCTCATAATTAATAGATGGCGCCACTCATTGATTTAATATAATAATAAATATTCTAATTACGAGATGGCACTAAAATCGTTTAAATTAATTGAAATCATTAAAATTTCCATTAAGGTTTTCAAGGGATAAAATTTGGCAGAATAATTAGATTCATTTGGAGTAAGCTTTTCTTTAAATGATGTCAAAAAAGTAGTAAAAGAAAATTAAACAAACTGACATTAGATCAAAAGAAATAAGTTGTTGATTGCCTAAATAAGGATGAAAACTACAGAAAACTGGCTGAAAATTTTCACATTTCAAAATCAACTGTGTCCAATATAAATCATAATAAAAGTACTATTATAGAAGCTTGGGAACAGAATTGTAGTGCTCAGAGAAAACAACTGCATAAAACAACCACATGACGAAGTGAATGCTAAAAAGTTCTATAGTTTTTCAGTTTTGTTGTGGAAAAAATATTCCTATGAATGGAGCATTGCTACAATAAACAGCAAAAGACATTGCTATTCATTTGAATATTGGAGATTTTGCAGCCAACAATGGTGGTTAGAATGTTTTCACAAGCATCATAACATTAGTTTTAATGTTCTTTGTGGACAGTCAGCTTTCACAGATTTTGAAACTGCAGAAGATTGAAAGCATAAGTTACCTAGTCTCACAGCAGAATATGAAACTGAGAACATTTTCAATGCAGATGAAAGGGGGATTCTTTTATTTATAATGAACCACTTGCTTTAACTCAATAATAAAGTTCACACAGCTAGAGTACACAAGTAGACAGCTGTATGAACTTTGTTATTGGGGATTCTTTTATCGTTAGTGGAAAAGGGAATCCCTTTTCCACTAACATGATCTTTAGTGGAAAAGGGAGACCCTTGCAAAGGATGAAAGAAGTCAAAAGAAAGAATTACAGTTTAGTTGTGTGCAGTGCCAATGGTGAAAAATTGAAACCACTTGTTATTGGGAATGCAGCTTACTCTCATGTTTTCAAAAAGAGTAATATCAAAGTGAGTGATCTTCTAGTCTTTTGGTGCTTCAATCATAAAGCCTGGATGACTTCTGAAATATTTTAAGAATGGTTACAGGAGATAAATCTCCAAATGAGGCATTCAAAGTGCAAAATTCTGTTGTTTCTTGATAATGCAACAGGTCATGTTGACTTGAACTTGTCAAATGTTGAAGTAAGATTCTTTCCTCCCAACTTGATAAGCAAAGTGCAATCTTTAAATAAGGGCATCATTCAGACAGTTAAACTTTTCTACAGGAAACTACTAATGAGAGCACTTATAAGAGGAGCAGAAAACTCAGAAACAGTAAGTAACTTCACATGAAGTGTTACTATTCTGGATGCAGTGAGATGGATTTAATGTTGCATGGCAAGAAGTTCACAATTAACTACTCAGAAATGCTTTAAAAAAGCTGAATTCCGTATAGATTTCATTTAGGAAGAAATACAAGAGGTCAATAACTTCAATCTAGCAGAAGAATTGAGTGCCCTTCCTGAGAACTATCATCATGAAATTTCAATTGAAGATTTTGCAAATTTTGACAACAATCTTGCTCTACATGAAAATGAAAATTGTACAGTCAGTGATTTGATTGAAAAGATTATGTCCAGCTCAATTCATGTAGACACTGTCAGAAGAGGAACAGGACGATCATGAAATTACAATTATACAAGAACTAGTTACCCATGACACAGCTTTGAAATGTAGAGGAACTTGAATGATATGCATTTTCTAATATTGAACCAGAGCTCATTAAAACTCTATTTGGTGTAAGAAAAAGAACTGAAAATGTGTGGATGAAGTGAAGTTAAATAAAAAAAGACAAACTCTAGTTACAGTCTTCTTTTCAAATAAATAGTTCTTACATTGAAAGCACTGACAGAGCACAGTTGTGTACTTGATATTTTTAAGTTCCATTTAAAATAATAAAAGTTTTTCAGTTTGATTTGAATAAAGGTTTGCATTGCCATGAAAATTTAATATTTAGTATGTTTAGAAAAAATTTTAATTTTATGAATCTCTCTATGTTGAATACATTTTGAAGGAACCAAATGTGTCCAATACAGAGAGGTTTCATTGTACATTGTTATACCTTTTATTCTTTATACTATGGTGGAAGCTGTTTCCTTTAGTAGCAGTACACTGAAATGTTTAGTTTTTGCTTCAAGTTTGAAGTAGGTAATGCATTGTTCATATTATAGATGCCTCTTGCAATTTTCTGTTAGTTAAAAATAATAGTGACCAGTTACATACAAATTTATCTGTTAGCACTTATAAGCAGTCCGTGTCATAACAAGTTACTAAAAATTTTTTTTTTTATATTTAACTAGAGGAGCGCTTTTGGCTTAATCTGCCATTATCAACTCTTACATAACATTTTTAGAACATTGATTCTGGAATCAAAGCATACAATTTCTTGTTCTTTTTTAGTTTAAATTTAAAATATATAAATATTCAAAAACATTCGTAAAAAATCTTTCTATACACATGTTCACAAGACTTTTCTAGGTCGTACGAATTTTAAACAAAACGTAAAGATAAAATATATAATATGATAAATAAAGTTTCTTATAACATTAATTAAGAACATAATACTCTCTGCTATTTTTACAGTTTACTAGTAGTCAGTTCCTTGTGTGTTCTCGTTTAGGGCATATTTCCATGGCTTTCTCAGGCTGTCTATTTGTCAGTCGTTAATAACCGTGTGGCATTATACTTACTTCTATAGAACTGTATTTCTTCTGCTATGAATAACTCGTGTTTGTTACCGACTTGTTTCGTCACCTTACTTTCATCCCATTTAATTCTTACGTTTCCTTTGTAGGCTCTTCTGGCCAGGGCTGTCGTTAGGCGTGCATTTTTTATATCTCTTTGATGTTCTGATATCCTTTCTTTTAGGTTCTTACATGTTGCGCCTATGTATAGTTCTTCTGTGTTGTCGTCAAGGTTCTCCAATGGGATGTTGTATACCCGTCTTTTCCATCTGGTTGTAATTGTCCTTAACATTCCTTAACAAGCCGAAGATGGTTGGTGGCCTTTTATATGCGGGCTTTTTATTATTTTTCTTCAGGATGTTTTTTACAGTTTTAGAGCTTCTTAGTTCGTGTGGTATTATTTCATAATCGTTCGTTTGTTGGTCAGTTACACCATCTCTTTCTTCATTCTGCTCCAGATTGTTATCTCTCTTCTTTTTTAGCTCTTTTGTTATTTTATCAATTATCCTTTCATTATATTCATGTTTACTAGTTATAGTTTTATTATATGCATTTCCTCTCTAATTAGTTCTGGACTATTACAATGGGTGTATGCTCTCACTATCATGGATCTTAATGCAGTCTTTTTATGCTGCCATTTATCATTGGACCATTTCGGTATTATTATTGTTGAACTGTTCGGTTTCCTGTAAACTTTAGTGTTGAAAGAAGGTCTGTTTGCTTTTATATCTATATCTAGGAAGTGCAGACTTTGCTCGCTACATTGTTCTAATTTCAGTTTAAGCCCATAGTTTGAAAGGGCAAACTTCTCAGCTAGGAGTTTTATTTTCTCATGGCTGTCCCAGATAACAAATAAATCGTCAATGTATCTTAAGTATAATTTAGTTTCATTAATTATTGCTTTCAAGTTTGTTTTTTTCTAGGGATCTTATGACAAGCTCTGCCAGCACTCCTGCAAGGGGGCTCCCAATTGGCACCCTTTTAGTCTGTTTGTAAAATTTGTTTTGGAATCTAAAGTATATATAATACCACCAAACTAAAATAACTTAAAATAATACCACACAAACTAAGAAGCTATAAAACCGTAAAAAACATCCTGAAGAAAAATAATAAAAAGCCCGCATATAAAAGGCCACCAACCATCTTTGGCTTGTTAAGGAATGTTAAGGACAATTACAACCAGATGGAAAAGACAGGGGTATACAACATCCCATTGGAGAACCTTGACGACAACACAGAAGACGTATACATAGGCGCAACATGTAGGAACCTAAAAGAAAGGATATCAGAACATCAAAGAGATATAAAAAATGCACACCTAACGACAGCCCTGGCCAGAAGAGCCTACGAAGGAAACGTAAGAATTAAATGGGATGAAAGTAAGATGACGAAACAAGTCAGTAACAAATACGAGTTATTCATAGCAGAAGAAATACAGATCTATAGAGGTAAGTATAACGCCACAGTTATTAACGACCGACAAATAGACAGTCTGGGAAAGCCATGGAAATATGCCCTAAACGAGAACACACAAGGAACTAACTACTAGTAAACTGCAAAAAATAGCAGAGAGTATTATGTTCTTAATTAATGTTATAAGAAACTTTATTTATCTTATTATATATTTTATCTTTACGTTTTGTTTAAAATTCGTACAACCTAGAAAAGTCTTGTGAACACGTGTATAGAAAGATTTTTTAAGAATGTTTTTTGAATATTTATATATTTTAAATTTAAACTAAAAAAGAACAGAAATTATATGCTTTGATTCCAGAATCAATGTTCTAAAAACGTTATGTAAGAGTTGATAATGGCAGATTAAGCTGAAAGCGCTCCTCTAGTTAAATATAAAAAAAAACATTTTTAGTAACTTGTTATGACACGGACTGCTTATAAGTGCTAACAGATAAATTTATATGTAAGTAAATCCCGTATAAAGCAGTGAAATACTAGAGCAATAGTAGTGGCCAGTTTCTTATCTTCCATATTTCGATAGTTTCTTATGGAAATTATTATTTTGATTTGTATTGTTTCAATCTGCATTGCATTTTTGTAGAATGCATCTCAGATACAAAGTGGGATTTAGGTATATATTAAAAGACAAAGTTGTCTTATCTTCAAGAAAATATAACTATGATTCAGCAGTGTAACTATTACAAACAACTATGATTAAAGGCCTTTCATATTATAATTTTCTGAAGGGACTGATATTTTGGACAGTCACAGAAGGGCATATTGAAATTACACTGATGTAGTGACTAGGGTTTGTCGATTTTTAAAAACCGGATTCAAAAACTGGTTTTTTTGGATAAATTTGTAAAATTCTAAAACCGGTTTTTAAATTTAAAAAACCGGTTTTAGAAAATTAATTAATTATTTAATTAAAAACATTAACGTTTTGACTTGAAATTGCTTTAATAAATATAATTGCAATAAACTTTTGCTATATTTGCAAAATTCACAAAACAATTTTTTTTTACGCCCCTTTCCAATCAGGGAGTTTACTAAGGGGCGAGGCCAATTCCAACCACAGGCTGCACCCATTACAGGTTGATCATCAAAATCCGGCAACCTCGGGACCCAAGGATTGCTGGATTTTCGAAAATTCCGGATTTTTTCCCGTGGACGGGGCCGGATGGTGAAGAACGGGGATCGCCAGGCTGGACCCTGCACCCCGAAAAGACTTTTCTTACCAGACCCAGGACGCAAAGCCAGGTCCTTCTGTGTGGCACACCAACAGCGTTACCACTCGGCCATCCGGCCGCCCCACAAAACATTTCAACAAAGAAATTTAGTGTATTTTCACTAACTTCAAAACTCGATATTACAGGTTGATCATCAAAAATCCGGCAACCTCGGGACCCAAGGATTGCTGGATTTTCGAAAATTCCGGATTTTTTATGTATATACTTGAAGTATGTATTTAACAGGAAAAGACTACTTGTACAATGCTTTAAAGAAATAAACTTAAATACTAAACTAAAAGCAAATAAAATTTTATTGTTCAATAACTGAATAAAAGACCATAGTTCTACAGAATGCTAATTCAATTAAATAAAATAGTTGTATACAGAATTTTAATTCATTACTGTATCCTTGAAAAAAGTTAAAAGATTTTATAGAATGCCAATAAGCAAAAAAGCCAAAAAAACTCAAAATGTTAAAAAAATTTCTATCATCAACCATGTCTAAAAAAAGGCAAAAAGAGCTCATTTGGTGTCAAAAAGCCAATCTGGCAACCCTGGTTGCAAGCATGACTGAACATCTGATTCTGGAGTACAAGGCAGTCAAAACATAAATGGCACCTCCAGAAAACAACAGCACGCCAACGCGGTAAATTTAAAAATGAGCTCTGATATTCATGCCAGAAAACTAATGGAACCAGAATATTGATTGCTGGATTTTTGATAGTCAACCTGTATTAAGTTATCTGGAAAAATATCATCTAGAATATATCCAAATTCTTGTATGGAAACAGATTTCAATGATGAATACACTGATACCTTGAAAACAATAAAACCAAGTTCACCAGCCAGTGAGAGAGTTTTCTATTTCAGGAAATTTTGTATCCAGAATACGAACAAGATAAAGTAATCGTTCAGTAGACATTTTATGTTTTTTGAAACATATTTCCTGCAGAAAATTACTAAATGAAATAAAAATTTATAATTTATATTATGTACAGATTTTAGTTTTTTTTTTTTATTTGGTATATTGGTGTATATTTTATTTCGTTATATTTTTTGTAGTTCCATAAATATATAAATAAACTGAAAAATTTTTAAATAAGTATAAATATTTTTTACTGATTTTAATTATATTTTTTTTTTTTTTGTTTTTGCAAAAATTCGAAAGCTGGTTTAACCGGTTTTTTCAAAATTCTGAAATTCGAAAACCGGTTTTTTCAAAAGTTGGTTTTCGTATAAACCCTAGTACAGGTAGGCCTCGATTAGTGCGAATAATTGGTTCCACGAATTTCTCGCACTAATCACTTTTCTTTTTTTTGTTTCCTGTTTTATCATAAAAAGTGTTGTTCCTTTTATCCATTTTGATACTTTTTAAAAGAGAAAATTCTGTACTCTACTGTATATATACGATGATAAAGCTGAATAATAGTAATGTTAAATAGTTAACAGCAAAAAACCCATCGGCAAATTATACGATAGCAAAGCTAAATAATAGTACAGTAATGTTAAACAGTTAGCGATGATAAAGCTGAATAATAGTAATGTTAAATAGTTAACAGCAAAAAACCCATCGGCAAATTATACGATAGCAAAGCTAAATAATAGTACAGTAATGTTAAACAGTTAGCGATAGCAAAGCTAAATAATAGTACAGTAATGTTAAACAGTTAAAGGCAAAGATCTTACTGATGTTTCACCCCTTCAAAGCCAAGTGACTGTTCTTGGACTGCTTTCTGATATTTCACCTCTTCAAAATTGTGTGACCATTCTTGGACTGCTCCTCGTACGGTTTTACTCCCCTTCAAAATCGTGTGACCGTTCTTGGACTGCTCCTCGTCCGGTTTTTAAAGCCGTGTGACAGTTCTTGGACTGCTCCTTGTCCAGTTTTACTAACCAAAATTGTTGGCCTTCTTGGACTGCTCCTCGTTCGGTTTTACTAACCGAAAATTAACGGTTCTTGGACTGCTCCTCGTCCGGTTTTACTAACCGAAAATTAACGGTAATTAGACGGCTTCTTGTCCGGTTTTACTAACCGAAAATTAATGGTAATTTGTTAACTCCTCGTCTGGTTTTACTAACCACAAAATTAACATTAATTTGTTAATTGACATCTCTCCAGTTTTACTAAACAAAAATTAACAGTAACTTGTTAATTGACATCATAAATGTCCAGTTTTACTAACCGAAAATTAACGGTAGTTTGTTAATTGACATCATAAAAGGAGCTTTGTTAGTAAGACTGGTCTGTCTTAAAACTCGCACTAATCGAATATTTTCTCGCACTAACCCAAAAACGTTAATCGCACTAACCGAATAACGGTATCAATTTTTTAAGTCGCACTAATCGAATTGACATCATAAAAGGAGCTTTGTTAGTAAGATTGGTCTGTGCTTAAAACTCGCACTAATCGAATATTTTCTCTAAAAAATGGTATCAATTTTATAAGTCGCACTAATCGAATTCGCACTAGTCTGTGCTTAAAACTCGCACTAATCGAATATTTTCTCGCACTAACCAAAAAACTGTATCAATTTTATTAGTCGCACTAATCCAATTCGCACTATTCGAAGTCGCACTAAACGAGGACTACCTGTAGTGACATTATTCAATATACCATATATACTCGTGTATAAGCCGAGGTTTTTTCTCAAAAAAAATTTCTGAAGTAGGGAGTCGGCTTATACATGGATCAAAAAAATCAATTTTTTTTTTCTTTTGGCTGGAGAAATTGAAGTAATAAGTAAAACCATAACTTATTGAAGACCAGGAAGGAAACTTTGCAATAATTCATTTAATATGATACCAGGTAAACTTTTATCTTACTTCGATGCGATTGAGTATGTCGCGCCGCTGACTCCAACCTGCGTCTATATACCGTAATCAAATAGGCGACACCGCACTGCCCAATACGATGTGACGCAAAAATCTCGTAATATGTTGTAATATGTTGAGAAATAACGAGATTTAATATGAAAAAATAGTTATTATATTTATTAATATGAAAAAATATTAAAAATAATTCTTAAGTAAATATAATAATATTTAATATTATTATAAATTTTCACTTTCGATTTTCAAATTCGATTTTTTATTTTACGAAAGTCATCTAACATTTATTTTATCCTTGTCCTCACCATCTTTAGAAACCTATGCATCTGGAAACCTTTCTTCTTTGCATCTCTCTATGATTGGACACCGAAAAACAGCACATATCACCATTTTGTCTTTTAGTTACTAAAAATCGCCGTAAAACTTGCCGTAATACTAAAAACAATTACACAACTCAATCATACAACCAGCTGTTATCACTGAACTGGGTGCCAGGTGACGTCAGATGCGAAGATCATATAAAAATCAGTCACGCTTTTACCCACCTTTCTTCTTCCACCATGGTCTAGACCCGGTTTTTGCTGTAAACCGTGGACGATAGAAACTCCGTTTAAACAATCCCTATGAAATTCTAACTCGTTGATATTCTCCAATATCTAATAAAGAACATGAATTTTATTAAAATATTTAAAAAATATTTGTTTTCTAGTAGCTCATCAGCTAAGATTTACATCTGAGTCTAAAGTTTATCCTTTAATATTTTATTCCTGAAAATAGTACTTTTATAAATAGCACTTTTATAATTTATATAATCTGGACTTCTTGGAGTTGTGCAGTAAATTTTAGAACAACATACGTTATTCCCATTCTGCATAGTTCTATGTAGTATAACACAAAAAATGCTTGCTTCTGCATATGCAGCTAAGACTAAATTTAAGTAATAAAACTGCTTATTTTTTTCCGCTCAGGTTTTCTTCTTTTCTACAAAAAGCGGATAAATATGTATTTTACTTAGTCTCTCTATTTTAAAATAAATACATCTAGGAATAATTAATTAAACTCTCATAAATTCAATTCTTAAAAATGTATTAACTGATTACAAAGGAAGATTCAATAACATAACATTCTAATAAATTTATATAATTAAACTCGAGAAGGTTCTGGATAAATAAGGGAAGAACTGTTTCTCACTCTTTTGTTAAATTAACAATCAAATTAAAAATTGTAAATTAAAATAATTTTGTAAATAGACATTGTTTGAAAAGTTTTCCATAAACATTTTTTTCTGTTTATTAGTGCTATATATCTTGTTCATTAATTCTTACAGGCATTGTTACTATGACATTTTGAATTGCACAGAACTTTTTGACATCGACACTTGCACTTATTGTTACAATAACGTATACAATGGCACATGATGAAATCTTGTTGGGACCCAGAGAAGAATCCTGATGGTTTCTGTAGTGTACTACTACAAATACATCCTGATCTGTTTCAGAACGGTCTGTGGTCGTTTCAAAACGCTCAGAACGTATATTGGTTTTGATGGAGTTGCCCACAACACGTTCCGGTTACTTCAGGATGTCTACGAAGCGAAATAATATTGAATATCGGTTTTTTTTTCGGTCATTGTGTGATTTCGGTGTTTGGGCGTAACATATATATATATATATAATTTATATAACAAACAATTTAGTTTCTGATGCTTTTCTTTAAACTGAAATGAATAGTTTGTTACTATTATATAGTTACAGATACTTTAAATACTTTTGCAATATTTGATAATCATAAGAAGCAATAAAGTTGTCATTTACTCAATAAGAGGATTAATATCTTATGACAAAGCTTTCATAATTTTCATAGAACAAGTATTAAAATATTTCGGAGAAATTCATGTTTTGGACATTTATAGTGTGCTTTTCAATTACACCATAGATTCTTCTACAAAATCATACATTTATTTCATCCTACTCTTTTGCCAAATGTCAAATTTACTTCTTTTGGTATCAAAAAATGGCAGTAATCCTTTTAACATGGCTATAATTATTTTTATAAAATAGTAATGCATTTTGATTTTAAAATAATAATAGGTACAAGTATAAATATATTATTAATTTGTTTAGATGAAGAAAATTTTAATAATTATTTTTAAACTCAAAATTATATGCATATAATTTGATATGATTTATTTGATTGATGAGCTTAATATACAGTAAGATCAACCAAGTATATATCATATCATGGAATGAAGATACAAAAAGAAAGTAAATATTGAAATCTTAGCAAATATGCAACAAGCAATGGGGATTATTTATCTTTAAAATCATAGAATGAGATGATATATAGTAGGCCTGATAAAGTAATCTAAATTTAATAGAATTGATAAAATAATTTAACATAGAAATAAGCAAATTTCCTTCTTAGAACTTCCCAATAGCAGAATTGTTAAACTATTTATTTCTTTAAGTTTAAATTCAAATGTCAGTACTTATTTGAAAAAGAAGTATTGACATTTGAATAATATAACTACAATAATTACTGACATTATTAACGTTCTGTTAATATTATCAGTAATTATAGTAGTTCAAAAAATATTTGTAAAATATTAATTGAATTTTGCTGCTAATCCATAAAATTTGGCTCTGAAATAGTTAGATAAAAATATTATATTATGCATTGATTCATTATTTTATTTGACAAAATATTTTTTGAAATCAAGTTTAGTAAATTATATTTATTTTATATATATTTATAATTTTTATACAGAAATGTCACTTCATCTATTTCCATTTTACAATATTAAAGTCCCTAAAAGGACATTTCTCCTTGGGATTTTGTACAAATCAAGCAAAACAATACAAAAATGATTAGAAGAAAAATCAGTTGAATATCAGATTACATTAAAGAAAGAACTGAAAATACATAAAACTTACAAATACATACATTCACAATATAATAATATCTGTACAAAATTCTTGCACAATGAAATTGCATTGTTTGGATATTGCTTATTACTGCAAGATAATATGCATAGTTCTGTCTAATGTTGAATTGATTTTAAGATCATATAAAATCAATGCGGTATGAAAATATTTCATTAAGTAAGCAGACAATTTTCATGCAGTTTCTTTGATTTAAAATGAAAACAGATAATTCTAAATTAATAGAATATTTCATAAATAAATTATACAAAATTTATGATAAAATAAATGAAATCAATAATGTAATAATATAGCTAATATAGCTATGTACTAAATAACTTTGGTATAGCTTTGAATTTCATGATATGAATGATATATTTACATTTCAGTGGGGGTGAATGTTTTTGAAGACATAAAAAATATAAAGAATGATGTATGAATGATGCAGTTTTATGATTATTATTGATTGATTAGAATTGTTGAACATGGATGAATAATGATCAAAATTAACATGCACAATTTTTATTCTTTGAGTTATAAAGGAAGAATACTGTCCGATTTGTACTTGCTGTTGGACACACGGAGTCGTTTTCCTCCAACTGTTTCTTCTTCAAATATATTTTTGTGCTGAACTTCAGTTGCTTCAGACTAAAAATTAAAATTATTATTAAAATTTTTATTTTTCAAATACAGTGTCCTGGAAAATGTTAAATTAGCATATTTTAGATATATTTGTATTTAGTTACATATTACATAAAATAATTTTCAGAATATAGTTTAACATCAGTCATGTTCATTGAAGTAATTACCCAAACTACCAATTAGTCATAGTATATGCTTATTGGTAACATTTTTCTCAGAAAATCTGTATATAAAAGAAAATTAACCATTATGAAGTATAATATATATTCATGTAAAATAAATAGAATTCTCTAATTTATTATCTAGAAAATGATTCAAAAATTGATATCTGTAATATAAGCTGGCTCTCAACTTCAGGAGTGAACAAGACAAAAAAATATCTATTTTATAAAGAACTTTCCATTATTAAATCTATTTTTCTGTTTATTTATTTATGGTAAAATTATCTTTAAACTCCTAATGCTTTCATTATTAGAAAAACAAATTATGGTCAAAAGTACCATCTTTTGTAGTATGACATCATCTAGATGGCATACAATCTAAAATGATAAGATTTCATAATTATGTTTAAAAGATTTGATTCTTTTCAATGAATTATCAATAAAAAAATTATTATTATAAACTGTAAAGAGGATGTGAAGTGTTTAAGATATCTGTAAACTGAAAAGTAATTGTTGAATGACTTTTTATATAAATGAACTGCACATCATGACATAAAAAACTTTCTATTTAAGCTGATGTTGGTACTAAAATGAACAAATAGTAGTTTTTAATATGACTGATTTCTCTTGTTCTAGAAGTGGAAATATAAATAGGGTTATTTATTCTTAAGATTATTATTTTTTATAAACTAATAGAATTATTATTGAATTAATTAATTTAGTAATAAATAACTCGTTTTAATCAATAACTTGTTTGGCTTTATTTTCATATTTGAAACAAAATAAAACTTATTCACAAAATGAGATTGATTAAAACGAGTTATTTATTACTAACTTGTTTGGCTTTATTTTCATATTTGAAACAAAATAAAACTTATTCACAAAATGAGTGCTAAACTTTAAAATTAGAGATGTGCAAAAACAAATTTTTGAGTAAAAGTATGAGCCAAATAATAAAATAATACAAAAAATAATAAATAATACCTTCCCGAAGCCTAAATAATATTTAATATTACAAGATAAAATCTCCAGAATTTGAGTGTGTCTATAGTTTTCTATAAAATTTTATGAACTTAATTTATTAATCAATTCATACTTTTTAATGATTCTTAATTATCACTAAAATTTTGATGGTAAGTAATAAACAGGTAAATTTAACACTTATGATTTTGATAAGTAAAATAACATAACCTGAAAATTTTTTAACACAAAATATTTTAAATTTTTATTAAATATAATAAAAATAATAATAAAATATACAATTATTTTATTAAATTTATTTCAATAATAAAAAGAATAATAATTAATTATTATCTTTAATTATTTTATAACTGTGACTAAAAATACTTAAAGAAGAATACATTATTTAAATTAAAAGTTTAATATTTTGATTAACTTGATATCTTGATAGTTTGTGATATTTGTTAATTAACCTAACATTGTCTTATGTCATGGATGTTCTGTGATTTCAGTTAAAAAGTCTTTTTCAAGATTAATTCTTGATTTTTGACAGTTATTTTCAAAATTTTTATCAGTATGCAAGTATAAAAATTTTATTTCCAGTTGTCAGATTATTTAAAAGTATCTCTCATAAGAATGAATGTCTTTGGATTCCCATTGTATTTCCCTCTGGGATTTGCCCATCCATAAATCAGGTCCAGGCTATAACTATAGTGGGATTAATAGTCGAAACCCCTAGTTTAAAAAATAAATTTTTCTTTTTAGAAATATGTATTTTGTTTTTAGTTCTGCTATATTTGTTGTTGTATTTAAATTTGTTTGAGTTTCTCTTAATGGTACTGCAGAACTATTTTAAAATGCAATGCAGGACAAATTTATTTCATTTGTTTGTCAATCAAATGTACATATGTAAAAATTATATATGTAGATGCATAAAATTATATATATATATATCAGTATTCAAAAATTTTAAATAATTCTTCATAATAATTCATACTCAATGTTTTTTAATATTCTTTTTAAGAGTCGAGATTGTTTAACTCTTGGCCCACCTCCAATTAATGAAACAGTTCAAGTTTTATGGACTGATGGAAAAATTTATAATGGCTTATTTAAAGGTGTTCAAACACACGTAATGCATCAGGTAACAATATGTTCTTTTTAAAAATTAAAAAATTTTTCAATTTATTTTAAAAATATTTTTGGTATTGATAATTTTAGATAGAGTTTGAAGATGGAACAGAGGCAACATTAAAAAGACAAGATTTTTATAGTCTAAAAGAAGAATTACCAAAAAAAGTGAAATCAAGATTGGTAAGGATAAATTTTTTATGTAATAATTAAATTATGCTATACTTTCTTGGGAGTTTGTCCTTAATGAATAAAGAGTTATTTAATATCATAATAATATATGCTAAAATTAGTGATTGTATTCAAGATTCTCATCTCAAGATTTCTCGAGATTTATAAGAAAATTATGTACCTGATTCTCAAGAATTTTTTATTATTAGTATTTTGGGATTCCGGATTCTTGAGAAAAATTCTTATAAATCTCAGAAATTAAAAAAAATTCTGCAAATTTGTATCCTAAAAATTTCATAGCAATACATTTAAATATTTTGGCTCTGCAACATCTTCGAGTCAATAACTAAGCGAATAAATTATGTAGTTTATCTGTGTCACTTCTACTAACTTTATATTTCAAAAAGAAAATTATCTGAAACTAATCACAAAATAATACTTAAAATAGGCATATAAACCTAGAATAATACATAGATCAATAAATTGTACAAAAATCAAACTTATCAACACTTATGATTTTGATAAGTAAAATAACATAACCTGAATATTTTTTAACACAATTTTTTTATTTTTTAACCTAAATATTTTTTTAATATTTTTTTAACCTTTTTATTTTTTAACACCTTAATATTTTTCTACAGTCATATTTTTAAATATTTATTAAATATAACAAAAACAATAATAAAATAATATCCTCTCAAAGACATTTCATATGTAATAAAATAAGCCAAGTACAGTATTACCAAAAAAGGATATTTGTGAAAATTTAGATGCGGTTATTTTGGTAGATGCTATCATATTATTTTCTTAAATTATCAAACAAGTAGTTGCATCTAAATTGCAACAAATTTAGATGTTTTTGATGGGATATCATTTATTTTTTAGATGACATATTTAATACATCATTAAATACTCTATTTTTATTTTGATCAGATTGACGTTTCTAACAGAAATTTACTAAAATAATAAACAAGCATAAAATATATGAAATTTGATTGAAATCGGTTGAATGATATGACCGTAGAAGAGTTCGTGATGAAAATTATTTTTTTAAACCTATTGGGCTATATATTTCACAATGACTTAATTAACATAAGTATAATATAATATAAGTTCGTGATGAAAATTATTTTTTTAGACCTATTGGGCTATATATTTCACAATGACTTAATTAACATAAGTATAATATAATATAATAATAAATTAATATTATAATAAGCCATTGTGAAATATACAGCCCAATAGGGCTAAAAAGAATAAAAGTAGGGGTCTTTTCATCACGAACTCTTCTACAGTCATATCATTCAACCGATTTCAATCTAGCACTTATATAAAAATATTAATTGACTGAAATACTATATGTAGTATTTCAGTCTAAAGTTGTATGTGACACTAATGAGGATAATTATATAGATAAAATATGCATGTTAAGTTTTTAAAATGGTAAAACAATTTATGGACTAGTTTTTATTTGTTCCATTAAACAGTTAAGTCAAATTTAAATCTTCATTATACAGGATGGTGCAAAGTTCATTTTTTGCTGGCACAAATCAGTAATAAAGTTGTGCTACAAAATAAGATAAAAGTTTTTCCTTAATTTAAATATAAAAACATTTTTAATCAGAATTTAATTTAGTAAACTTTTGCATCACCCTGGGTGAATTTATTGATATAATAATCCAGGGGGTGTCAAACTGGCAGTCCTTGATGTGATTTTTTTGTGGTCCTCAACACTCAAAATGAAAACGAAAGCAATGTTGAGATAATAGAAAGTAACTGTCACTTTGTCTTTGTAGCTATGTCATTTATGATACATTTCATTAAAATCAAACTAGTGTAATTGCATGTGTTACTTTGTTTTGATTGGCCTTGTTACATATATGAACTGATTTTTAGAAGTAACTGTCACTTTGTCTTTGTAGCTTTGTCATTTATGATACACTAGTTTGATTTTAATGAAATGTAATTGCATGTGTTACTTTGTTTTGATTGGCCTTGTTACATATATGAACTGATTTTTCAGATTGGCGATAAACTAAGTGCTGTCCTGCAAGGACTACATTGTTTTGTGTTGTATTTTTTTGAATAGACAAATACAATGGCCAAATTCAACAATTCCTCTTTGAAGGACGTGTATAAAGAACACACTAACGAGCCTGTTAAAAATTTATTTGTTGTATTAACTTATTTTATAAATGTAATTAGTTATGGTTATTTGAATTTATAAAATTTCAAATGTAAGCTTTTGTTTTTGTACAGAAAATGTGACAATGCTTAATAGAAAATTAAAGATTGATAGCAAGGAATTAAATTGAAAAAATATGTATAATTAAAAGAAATTATGTAGTAATTATATATTTTTGCAATATGTTCATTTGATTACTAATGTTTTTAATTATCCTATCTATATTTCGAATCCTTACTCTAAAATGTAATTTTAAAACAATTTTAAATGTGATGTGGCCCATGGCAATCTTACAGGCTCATTAAATGGCGTGACATCTCTGCAATAATCTAAACTTTGTTTCTAGTAGATATGGATATTGCTAGCAAATTTACACAAGCAAAGAAAAATAATATATATACAGTCGATTCCATTTAATTGGGACACGCTGGGACTAATCCATTTTGGCCCAATTAAACGAACTAATAAATTCTAAAATACGTAATATGTAGGTAAATAAATAAGTAGGTAGAAATTAATAATTAGGTATCTATTTTAATGCATTATTAAACCAAAATACAGAAAATATTTGTACCATAAATAGTGAAGAAAAAATACATACATACATGATAAATTTTACAATTTCAAATTTTAATTCTGCAAAAATGCATTGAGTGTACATCAGTTATATCAAGTCTACAATGCCTTGTATTAAATGGCTGGATTTTAAATTTTATCTAGCAAAGCAATTTCACTTGAAAGTGTAAAATCATTTCTTGCATCTTGGCAAAAATTTAAAAATTTTAAATAAAATCGACACTGTAAACTTGATATCTTGGCAAAGATTTAAAAATTTTAAATAAAATCGACGTGCAAAATCATTTCTTAGCATCTTGGCAAAGATTTAAAAATTTTAAATAAAATCAACACTGTAAATGATCTTGGTAAAGATTTAAAAATTTTAAATAAAATTGACACTGTAAATGAATATCTCTAGATACAATGGCAGACTCTTAAGTAGACGCACACTTGCCAGACTCACCACGACAGATAGTAGACTCTTAAGTCAGACACATAATTGTCAGATGCATGACAACAGATAACTGATTCGCATTATGCTAGTGTTGCCAAATATTAGTGTACGTAGTGTTGACATACTTTCGAAAAATCCCTAGAATATGTCAAAAAATTGCTAAATTCCTTTTCTGCTACTGTCCCAATTAAGCATTTAAATTATGTGTTAATTTATTAGTTTGGTTTCCGTTCTTTTCAGATTTGGCCCAAAAATACAGCTGCCCCAATTAAGCAGAATCAACTGTATATCCATTACATATAAAAAATTAATGTTTCTTTGAGGTTTACAATTTATTAAAAGTATAAGTTTGACTTAAGCATTCTAAACATTTAATTCAGCATGTGTATCTAAAAGTCGTTGGTAAGGCTTCAAAGCAGGTTTTACTTCCTCTTCCAAAAATTCCTTAACCTGAAAAATAATTATTATTGGTATGAATACATTTAGTATTGTTTAAAAGTAAAAACAATTAGAATTTTAACAAATACAGTGAACTCGCGTTTTTATAAACCTCCAATTTACGAACTACATGTTTTTACAAACTATTTAGTTGGTCCCAAAAAGTCCCTAATGGTAATTAATGCCATTCCCATTTACAAACTTTTTTGGGGTCCATACAAGTTCACAAAAATCGAGAGTCCACTGTAAAAGATTAACATTGATTATTTAACATTTAAATCCTAAAAATATCAGTATTAGAAAAATTTTTTAGACAGCAAATTCCTGATAATATAGTTCACATTTTTAATAATGATAATGATCAATAGTATTTTGCCAATCATATTAAATTTTTGGAATAGAATGTAAATATTAAACCTATTTCGTAAATGTGGCATTCTGGCTAATAAAAATATAACTATCAGAGACAGCAACCATTGCATCTATCCTCATGGTTACTGTCCCTAATATCCAATTGAAAATACACATGTAATGTTTTGAAGTTAAAACAGTGATTTTAATTTATGTCCAAAATGCACAGATGACAATACAAAATACAATAATGCTGTGTTACCTTATGATTTGGCTTCTCCAGTACAGTAGATAATGGACACTTTTGGCACGGTGCAGAATAGATATTTACCAAAAATTTATTTTTTGTATTTTAATCTAAAATTAAAATAAAGTCGATTCTCGCTATTCACAGTAGTTACGTTCTGTAAATTCTTCGTGAATCGCAGAATAGATATTTACCAAAAATTTATTTTTTTATTTTAATTTTAGATTAAAATAAAGTCGATTCTCGCTATTCACAGTAGTTACGTTCTGTAAATTCTTCGTGAATACTGAAATAGTGAATCATTGTGCTTATGGGAAATACAGAGTTAGGTTCCTCGAACCTTTCTTCCCAATATTTTCATACTTTTGTTTGTGTTTTTTCTGTTGTTTACAGATACCTTATTTAATATGTATTGCATTAATTACAAATAATTCTTCCCAATATTTTCATACTTTTGTTTGTGTGTTTTTTCTGTTGTTTACAGATACCTTATTTAATATGTATTGCATTAATTACAAATAATTACAGTATATGCAGTATTATAATTACAATAATCTTTAATTTTTTTAAACATTAATTATGTAGTAAATAAAATCTTATTTTTGATAAATAGTTTTTTGATGTTTGATGTGATAGCTGACAAATTGTCTTTCTGAACTGTGTTGAAAAATTGCAGCCTTGTCTGCATTGCTTTTTGTCTCAGATTTTTTAAAATTTCAGCATAAGGAGCAAATGCGCAGGAAGTTAGGCACCTAAATTTGAGGCTGCATTCACGCACCGGGTCACAATTTTCTATGGGACCTGCGGACAATATGAACAGGCTTTTGGCCTACTTGCAGTCTACGGAGTGAGCAAGGATAAAATTTCCCATTACTTATCAGTAAAGGGAAATTTTCCGGCAAACCAATTCAGAGACTACATTTGGTAGCAAACAATTTCCTTTATTAGAGAGTTTACATTGGTAATAGTATTTTTGTCGCTCAGCGGGAGTCCACGAATAAGTGCGAAGGCTCCGCAAATATCGATTTTGTGGTTACAAATAAATTTTCGCTAATAGTCAAATATGCGAATACGGAATCTGTGAATAATGAGAATTGACTGTATTTTAAATAAACAAAAATGATTTTTTCTTCCATACTTTTTATAGAGCATGGATACTGCACAACAGCTTTCTAATGTAGGTAATATGTGTATCAAGTATATTTTGAAATCAATATAAAAAAATAATTTTAAAATCCTTAATTTAATGCTGTAGGTCAAAAATAAAATTGTGTACTTTTTAGAACTTCTAAGAGGAGCTAGATGAATAAGTAAAAATAAAGTACAGATATGTCCAATAACATGCATATATCCTCCTTCCTAATTTATTAATAGTCTCCAGCATGATAGTATACTCTTACAAGCACAAAAATTTCTACACACATTTTTTGCTCATTATAAACACATCTGTTATATCGGGTGTAGGCTATTTTTCTTTATTGACAGAGGCATATAATTAAAGTTTAAAGACCATTATTCTGTATCATAATTCTACATATGTTTTAATAAATTTAAACATTTACATTAGTAATTATATATAATATTAGTTTTCACTTCAATGAGAAGCTGGTAGACTACAAGTAGTTTTTTCATTTACAGGAGAACTAAGTTTTGTTTGATATGTGTTTAGACATCACTGCTTGGTTCCTGTTGCTTTTTTTACAAAATTTGATGAAATTAATATTACTACATATTTCAAAAATGTAATTCTAATTCCAAAATCATTTGAAGGAAATTAAAAATGTCATAGGGTTTAAAATGAAAAATGTAAAGCAGATTTCATGTTTATCTATACATAAATTACATGCAAAAAATAAAGTATGCCTGAGCACCTCAAGATACTTATATTATACTGTTTGGTTCCTTTTTTTTTTTTTTTTTTTACAAAAATTAATAGTCCTATGTCACTTTACATAAAAATAATGAAACTATTTACGTTACTTTATTTTATAGTCCTATGTCACTTTACATAAAAATAATGAAACTATTTATGTTACTTTTATTATACACATTATAAAATATTATTATTTTAGTACTAGATAAAGATTAACAACTAAAGACAAAATTTTGAAAAGTTTGGTAACATGTTTGCAATGCATTAAAACAATGATTTTTTGTTAATGTATATAATAAAAGTAACGTAAATAGTTTCATTATTTTTATGTAAAGTGACATAGGACTATTAATTTTTGTAAAATAAAAAAAAAAAAAAAAAAAATAACATAGGACTATTAATTTTTGTAAAATAAAAAAAAAAAAAAGGAACCAAACAGTATAATATAAGTATCTTGAGGTGCTCAGGCATACTTTATTTTTTGCATGTAATTTATGTATAGATAAACATGAAATCTGCTTTACATTTTTCATTTTAAACCCTATGACATTTTTAATTTCCTTCAAATGATTTTGGAATTAGAATTACATTTTTGAAATGATATGTAGTAATATTAATTTCAAAAAAAAAATTAGAACTCCTGTGATGTTCCTAATAGACAATCATCTTTGAGTTGACTGCTGGATGCATGGTAAGAAAACTATCTTCCACTTATGGAATTTAGAATAAATTAAAATCTCTACCTCCAAATAATCCAATAAGACATGATGGAATTAATGTGTTTAGTGGATCGTTTAAGACAATCAGGCTCCTAACTGACCTTTTGTAAATTAATGAAATTCTTCGTGCAGATTCAACAAAACCTTCAAAAATAAAAAAAATAGACATCCAGCCAATACTGTTAGAGTCAGTGAAATAGCTGGAGCCTACAACCATGCTCTGGAATAGTACTGCCTTTTGAATGTTTATTTTAAGCTATTTTCCATCTAGGAAGATATTAAAAATTGCAGGGCCATCCCAATGCCGATTTATAGATTGCCTATAGCCATCTATGGGCAATCTAAATGAGCATTATAAGATCAGTCAATAGACAAAGAATAGGCTTAATGTGCTATGCTAAGACCTTTGAAAAAATCTGCAATTGTGGAACCTGATCATGTATCTCCGAGTGGAAGGTCAGCACACTTCCATACAACCACCCATGGAAAGTTAATCTAAAACAAAAGTAAATCATCAAATTTTATATGATTTAAATCAAAATATGAACCAAAATGATTTGAAAATCAGCTTTTAATATTTTTTCAACAATGCCACTTTTGTTTTTCGTAAAAAAAAATTTTTCAGCACACCCTAAATTAATGGTTATATCCTCCAATTATTTCAATCTATTAACAAAATATGAAAAATTATTTGAAATGAATTTCTTGGAATTTACCAAGAATCTTATTTTGATTATTTATACAATATTAGATATTATTTATAATCTAAAGCTTCTTGTCAAATTTTCAGGATCCTAGTTTAATTTTAGTTATGCATGATTGAAATTTGCACATAGGCTGTTATAGATCTCTGATAAATTACCTGATTTGGTGCTCTTCCTATAAATGTTGAAGGATCAAGAAGATTCTTGAGTTCTTTGTGAATTGGTGCAAAATAAGGATCTGTTTCAATTCTTTTCACTAAATCATTATCTTTACCCTCATCTTTTACCACTGCAGCAGCTTGATGTGAATGAAGTCTTATTTTCTCATGACAATCCTAATTAAAATTATTAAAAAAAAATTTTAACACTAACACACAGCTTTATAAAATTTGTTTAATACTGTACTTCCCAATCTAGATATTATGAATTTACCAATAAAAAAAAATAAATTGCTAAATAAGACAATCGTTTAGAAGAGAAACGAAAAACACTTTCATTTCTGTTCTAAAGAATATATTAGTTTTACTTTTTTTTTGGTGGAATTGGATCACAAAAATTTGTATTTCCTTGGTTATCACCATAGCAAATGTTTGGAAAGCACTGGTTTAATGTAATGTAATCTTTACAAAAACTATAAATACTTGTCTATTGCCTCCTGCTTTAACCATAGACATAATAATATTTTCTGTTGCCATAAATGGCAATTCCTGATTCACATGTCGCTCAATCACCATAGGATGTATGTCAAGACGTTCAGAAATATTCTGCAGAGTATGAAGAATGATATCTGCAGTTAAAAAGGCTTCAGGTAAGGTAATACGTCTGAAAATGAATTTAATATTAAGTTGTTTTTATACAATAATTTATAAAAAATACACGTATGATGTTCCTCTAGTTATGAACATCTGAATAAAAACATTTGTATATATGAACATGGTATTTTATTGTAAAGTTTTTTTTTCATTTTTTGAAAATCAAAATATTTTGCAATGTTTGATGCTAAACTATCTAATTCAGTGGTTTTCAAACTGTGTCTGCATTCCCCTTTTTCAAAAAAAATTAGTATGCTTCTCATTTTCATAACAGTAATTTTATAAATACTTTCTACTTACAAGTTAATTCTACAAAACAATATACCATATTTTGTAAAAAGTTCTTATACATAAAAAAATTCTAGTGTAATAATTTTTATATAATTAAACAAATCTTACAAAAAAATGAAAAATTAAATGTATTAAACATATTTATGTGATGGGTGGGCTTGTTTTTCAGCATAAATTTTCTCAAATTGAGGTGTCGTTGAAGATATCAAATACTCGCAATTCTTTTTCAATAACTAAATGAGATTGATATTTTGTCTTAAAAACAGACAACAAAGCTTCTGGGTATATGGATATATGTTTTTATAACTTTTTTGCTGATTCATTTTTTTTCAATACCAAATTTGAATTTTTTTTCCATCTTAGTGTTGCAATAGACTAGGGCAACCCTAGTGGGGTATGCCTGACAGTTTGGAAAACACTGGCCTAGTTAATATGTTAGCACAGAATTTCAAAATATAAGAGCTTTTGCCAAAATTGCTCTTATAATTGGATATTTCAGAAATGAAAGGCAATCAGTTCAATCTATAATATATACAATGAGTTTGTTATCTCTTAAGTTTAGTGTAAGCATAATTTTTGAATTATAAACTTTTCAATTTACAAGTGAACCTCAAGAACAATTATGTTCATAACAAGAGGAACAAGTGAGTTTGTTATCTCTTAAGTTTATAATTCAAAAATTATGCTTACACTAAACTTTTCAATTTACAAGTGAACCTCAAGAACAATTATGTTCATAACAAGAGGAACATCTATATATGATTACCTGTTAGCACTATCATCCAATGTTCGTTCCATCCACTGAGTAGCAGCTGTATGTAAAGGATTCATATTAAGATTCATTAAATGTCTAGCTAATGAGCAACATCTCTCTGATCTCATAGGATTTCTTTTATAAGGCATAGCACTTGATCCAATCTGTGTTTTTTCAAAAGGCTCTTCAACTTCTTTTAAATTTGATAAAAGTCTAATATCTGTACAAATCTAAATAAATTCTACATTATAATTATAATTATAATAATATAATTATGGAAATTATTTTACAACAACTCTTGATATAAAGATATGAGATATATAGATAAAATTAAGCAATTGTTCAGATAAACAATTCTTGAGTAAAAAACTGATATACATAGGACTTTGCCCATTTGATAAAACTGATCTGTTTTACACAAGATTTATTTTCATAGATTTGATAAAATAAAAAACATTTTATTAAAATATAAAATTAAATTTTCAGATTAATCCTAACTCTTAAAAATATATAATTATAACAGCATAATGTTTCAGAATCAATTTCGACATAAGTAAATAATGAAAAATAAATCATTTCAATACGAAATAAAGTTCAAGGAAATATTGATTAATTCTGATTACATTGATAAAACAGTATTTATCTGGTAAATTTTATAAAAGTGATTAGATTAAGAAAAAACAAAATGATTTTTTATATTTTACAATAAAAATGAAACTTTACCTTATGAATTGAAGCACCTAAACTTGCAAGAGTACACAGAACTTCAACATCAATTTTCCTACTATATGTTTGTCCACATATCTTATAAAAACTACAAAAAATGTTTTTGAACTTATTTAACTATTGAGAGAAATTGAAGGAAATTAAGAAATTGCATATTATTTTTGCATTTTATTCTTTAATTTCTTTAAAAATTTTATTTAAATGATTTTACTTCTTAAAACCAGCCATCTTTGTCACAAGCATGTCCAATTCTTTAACCTATCAAACAAAATTTAATTCATTTTATGAGAAGAAAAAATAATATACCAATATATTAGCTTTATTTTGATTTTAAAATAAATTTTAAAATTTATTATGATTTTAAAATAACTATTCTAAATAAAAAGTTTTTATATTAATAACATGGATTTTAACAAAAAGATAATTATCATAAATATAAAAATCAAAAGTATTTCCTCAATTCTAGGCCTCTTAGAAAATCAAAAAGCAATTGGAAAATGGCATAAAAAAAATTCTCAAACAAACATTGATTAGACAATAAAATTAAAGAAATATTTATGCATATTCAGGGCATTTCACCAAAAATGCAAAGCCTGGGACAACTAATATTTTGCATTTGCCCCAACAGGCACTCTGCATATTTTCTATTGAGATTTAAAATTAAGAAAATAAATTCATATTCTTTAATTCCAAAATTATTTAAAATTGATTTAAAACTGTATAGATGTAACCCCTATTTTAAACATATTTCATATGAAAGAACCCTAAATTTATAATCAGCAGGTCACATTCACACTGGTATATAATTAAACAAAAATGACTGCAGGCAGTTTAAATAATAGTTTCAAACTAGTGCATTGTTTTTTGTCTTATTTTAAAATGCTTAAGATTGTTTTTACTATTCATTATGTCTGAATAAAGAAAACAATGAACAAAATAGAAAAAGTATAAATATGAAGTCAATTGAAATTCATGATGTTCATTACTTTAAATACTTTAGCATTGAAAATACATTTGACAATTCTATATTTTAATTTTAAATGATTTTATATTTAAAAACGATTTTTTACAGTTTCCTTCATAGTCTTATAGTTTTCAAAGATTATTTCATGCATGAATTTTTCAATAAAAAACCATCATTTATAAACAACTATTTTAACTAATTGCTAATACAGGATGAGTGATGATAAAGTTTCCTTCATAGTCTTATAGTTTTCAGAGATTATTTCATGCATGAATTTTTCAAGAATAAACCATCATTTATAAACAACTATTTTAACTAATTGCTAATACAGGATGAGTGATGATAAAAGGTCAACTTAGGGAACTTATAGTAGAGGTCCAACTTAAAAAAAAAAGCTATATAAACATTGCAACCATTCTGAATCTGATCTGAGTTATATATGGTTTATTGTAAAAGGATATGGTGAAGCTGACCTGTACTGGGTAGTGTTTTGCCAACTAGATTTACAGATCTAAACTTTTTAGATTATTGTTTATGAAGGTAGATAAAAGTGTAGTCTATGAAAGAATTGGAAACATAAGAATTGCTCAATGCATTTTGGATGCCACAGCACTCAGACAGTGAATTAAAAAAAATTGCATTGTATATTAAGCCAGAAGATGGTATTTCTGAACACTTCTTAAATATTACATATTTATTATAAACACCACCAAATACAAATTTGTAAAAGGTGGGTTATAATGAAGCAATCAACTAATTAGGTCCAATTCTGAACGGTTTTGGAATTATGTTTATATGGCTTTTTTTACTCAGACCACTGCTATAAGTTCCAAAGTTGTGATTTTCTTCACCACTCACCCTATAAAGATGTTTAATGAATTTTGAATATTCATTGTTTTCAACTTTATTCCATATGTCTATAATAATTTATTTCATATCTAATTTATAATAAATTTTAAAAAAATCATAACATTCTTGAAATATCATTTTTTAAAAATGCATTAATTTTAAAAAATATTAAATAAATGTATTTTTGATCTTTTATCCTAGATTTATCCAAGCTGTTAAATACTTCTATATATAATTCAAATCTATGTTGTGTGTGTAGCCTTTTTGTTGAAAGGACACAGTTGTACTTAATGCATATAATATTCAATGCATGGATCAGAGTATAATTTCAAATAAAGTCATATATAATGTCTGATTTTATCATCTTCCAGATTTATGTAGAGCAACAAATAATTTCCTATTTAACATACACAATGCACACACAAAATCACATATTATAAATACAAAATTATCTTGTTTTATGTGTATAAGTATTAATAAATGCAAGTGGTTTCTTATAAGATAATTCAGAAAGCACTATTAGCAAAGAATACAGTTTATTGCTATATAACGTTTTCGGACCCTGTCACGGTCCCTCCTTATTGCAATAAGCTGTATTCCTTGCTAATAGTGCTTTCTGAATTATCTTATACTTGCATTTATTTTTGTCATGTATTAAATCGTGTTTGTAAATAGTCATTAAAATTTTTAAATGATAGAAATTTTTTACCTTTGCTTCATCACCATTAAATAATTGCAGAAAACTAGCTTGAGTACCAGTTGTTCCTTTTACTCCTCTAAATTTTAATTCATCACGCATTCTAGTTAGATTCTGGAGATCCATCAGTAAATCAGACACCCAAAGGCAAGCACGCTTACCCACAGTTGTTAGTTGAGCAGGTCTGAAGTCAATACAAAATATTACTTTTATTAGAAACACATTAACTAAATCAGTGTTTTCCAAACTGTGAGGTGTGCCCCTTAAAGGGACACTAATCTACTGCAAGGGGGGAGTCACAAGAATTAGCAAAAACATCATTTTTTAAAAACAAAAATAAATTGAAATTGTTGTTAAAAAAAAAAATATTTCAGTAAGAGTTATAGAAACATATATCCATGTACCCAGAAACTTTCTGCTGTAGCTGTTTTAAAGGCAAAATGGCAAAATATTGATCTTATATAGTGATTGAAAAAGAATTGCGAATAGCAATATCCTCAATGACATCCTGATTTGAGAGAATTTGTGCTGAAAAATAAGCCCAGTCATTGCATTAAATATTATGTTGTATTATGTATGTATTCTATTTTTTGTTTTTTGTAAGATATGTTTAATTATATTAAAAATTATTACATTATATACATAAAATACATATTTATTAAGAACTTTATACAAAATATAATGTATTGTTTTGTAGTATTAAATTGTAAGTAGAAAGTATTTATAAAATTAGACTGATGAAAATATAGGGGCATACCAATTATTTTCTGAAAAAAAGAGGGCACAGACACAAAGTTTGGAAATCACTGAACTAAATGATAAAACACATGAACAAAGTTTCTTACTGATAGTGTGTAAATGAAAGAGTTGGTAGATCTTTATTTTCTTCTGCAAATTTTGCTAATTTATGAATGCAACGTGCTAACTGATAGATTAAAAAATATGCTGATTAGTGGGATAAACTGGTCAATATAGTAATTTGAAATATTTCAAAATATTGTATTTTTTTGATTAATAACTTATTTTCCTTATTTATAATCAAATTTTGCTTGTTAAAAGTTTATGAAAAAATTAAAGAAAATTTTCTTTAATTAATGAAACAAAATATAAAAATTAATTTATAATGTAAATTTTAATATTTGATATTTTAAAAATCTGATCAGTGTTGTATTATAGTAGTACAATAAAATGATTATTTAGTAAAAACTGGAAAGTTGAAACTAAATTATTAACAATTTAATAATTACTGTATATTGAAATAATAAAGTTAATTTCCATAATGTACTGAAGTCAAATGTGTGAAAGTAAAGACCATCTGCTTATACATTAAATGACAATAATTTAATTACAAATATAAAAAAATAAGATATCTATCAGGCAACCAATAAAGTTCTGTCCAATTTTCACATAATCAAATTGCATGCATTCCCTATAGAATTCCTTCAGAGGTGAGATAGATAAGCGGAAGGTAACATGTTATTAAGTATTTCCTCTTGTAGTTGGCTGATAGTGGTCACTTGTATGCTGTACAAGTTTAAACTGGGAATGAAAGCTAGTGCAACAGAAAGAAAAATATGCCAGGCATTCAGGAGGAATGTGGTAAATGAGCAGACAGTACAATGGAAGATTATGCTCTGTGTTTGGTGGACTATTTGGGATATTGTGCATTGTAAACTGCTGCCATCTGGCCACACAATCAATGCAACTGTATACCCTCAGCAACTGAAGCATGTTTCATGAAAAACTGAAATCATTGAGCCAGCCTTTGTGAATTGCAAGGGTGCCATTCTGTTACAGGACAATGCGAAGCGACATGTTGCTAAGGTTGCTTGTGACACCATTATCTGATTTGGTTGGGAAACATTAATGCATCCCCATATTCCCAACATTGCTTCTTTGAATTATGATTTGTTTTATTCATTAGATAAACAATTGTGAGGACGACGGTTCCAAATCCTAACCGAGGTGATACATACACCAGAGGACTTATTTGGTTCACATTCCACTGAGTTCTACTATCATGGAATCCATAATCTATCCAAGCAGACAGATCATTGCTGCTGATGGGGACTGTTTCTGATTTTCAAATATATTTTACTTCCCTTTGTAAGGTAAAAATCCAACAGAACTTTATTCAAGTTATTTTACTCAAACATATACATACACAAGATTTCAGTTTAAAAAACATAAACTAGATCTGGAAATAAAGAAGAATAAAATCATTTAATAGGGGCAAAATAATGAAAACTTATTTTTAATAGTATTTTCAGATAAAGTCCTTCAGTTACAAAGAACAACTAAAAAGAATGTGATCTATTCTCTCTGATTGTTCTTTGTAGTTGAAAAGGAATTTTTTGTCCAAAAGTATTATCAAATATAAGTTTTATTATTTTGGTCCTATTGAGTGAGTTTATTTACCAAATTTCAGTTTGCTTTTAAAAATTTAAAGATATTTAAATTCAAAATATTTAAAAAATTCAATGTTATTAAAATAATCAAGATGATTAAAATGATCTAGACAAAATTGTGACAACTATAGGTATACTCTGCTATAACTTACTAATTGGGACCAGAAAATCTGTGCATTAAACAAAAGTATATTAAGTGAGTATAACAATTACATTATACAGATAGTTCCCACATTTGAGATGCTAAGTTTAAAGTAAATTATAATAAAGTCATAAATTATTTAAAGTAAAAACTTGTAAATATGTTAAAATTTCTTAATTTAAATCAGAATGCCAGTAATAGAATATTGATAAGAATAAACTTCCAGATGTGATTAAAATATGTATTTATCTAAAATTAATTGATTTATATATTTGTGAAGATTGTCTTATAGCAGATTGAAGTATCAATATTCATAAGATTATCATAGACAAATTTTTTTGATATTGAAGTACAGTCAATTCTCATTATTCGCAAATTTGACTATTTGCAAAAATTTATTTGTAACCACAAATTCGATTTTTTCAGAGCATTCGTGCTTATTCGCAGATTCCTGCTGATCGACGAAAATACTGTTCCAGTGTAAACTCTCTCTCTCTCTCTCTCTCTAATAAAGGAAATTGTTACTAAATGTAATATTCTGTGTCATATTATCTGAAAAGTCATTAACTATTCTTGCTCATTCCACAGACCACAGGTAAGTCAAAAGTATGTTCATATCATCTGCAGGTCCCACAGAAAAAAGTGACCCTATGCTTGAATGCAGCCTAAAATTTACTTTCTGCACATTTGCTTCTTACGCAAAGATTTTAGAACTGAAGTAAAAAGTATATAACAAAGCTGACGCAGTTCAGAAAGACAAACAAGACAGCTGCCACATCAAACAACTATCCATCAAAAATAAGATTTTATTTACTACATAGCTAGTGTTTTAAAAAATTTAATATTACTGTAATTATAATACTGTATATTGCATTATACACTGCATATAATATATTTGTAAGTGTTGTAATACACATTAAATAAGGTGTCTTTAAACAACAAAAATACAAAGCAGGGATGAAAATTGCTTAAACTCATAAAACTTATTTACAGTACAGCACTATTTGCAGTTGAGTATCACTCTTACGCATTACTAGCAAACGTTTTTGGTATATTCCATATACCCTCTTTAGAATATCTCTTTAGAGATCTCTTTAGAATCCCTCTTTAGCTCTATAATCTCTCTTTAGAATTCTGGAACATTAACAGCTAAGATTTCAAATTCAAAAAGTTGAAGCAGTTTAATAGTATTGTTCTTAATTAAAATACAGCAAATAAACAAAGGAGTTTCCATGGTTACATTATCATTAAACGTTCGGTTTTGTTTTGCCGGTTAGACGTTAATTATTGTTTTGATTTAATTACATTTAATTTAGAAATTTAGTAAAGACTTGACCTCAGGCCGAACTCTGGAATTTGCAGAGTCGTTAGATCGTTAGGTTGTTTGTAATTATTATTATTATTGAAATTCGTTAGAATTAGCGACTTCGCAATCTTAAGTCTTACAATTAGGTATTGTTGTCATCCTCTTCATTTGTCATCTAGCTTTCGTAAAATATGTTTTGCTCGCAGATCGCGAAAGAAACTTTCGGAACAACCTAATATTATGTATTACTTATCGCCCGATGGGCACTGAATTACGACAATTAGAGAGTGAGATAAAGCGAGAAAGAGATCGAATAAATAATTGAAGTGATTTTATCTGAAGTTTTATTGTAATATTTAATTTATTCCCACGGAAAAAAGACAGGTAACGCGAACTCACAACGTTCAGTTCCGCAGGAAACCGCCTTAACTAGGGATTGCATACGGTAAACCGGTAAATTGCGAATTTTAGCCTCAAATTATTACCGGTAATTCTTCACTGTTTTTACCGATAATTCGGTAAATTATGTACATAACTATAATACACTTTTTTGTATTTATTCGCTGGATCGCGGTCTATTAATGTTTAGCGTATGGAACCCATTTGGTTGTGATCAAAGTTCTGTATAACAGTAATGATATAGTAGTAGATGAAACTGATGACGAAGAACTGGAATCTATTGAATCTGAAAAACGAGTATTTTCAACCGGAAAATATATTCAAATAATGTATGATTTTTAAATAATTATTAAACCAGTAAGTGTGGAATCTGAAAGTGTTTTTTCTAGGGCGCGGCGGGGTTATTTTGTACAAAAATTAGATCACAATTAGGAGACCAAAGTGTTGATCAGTTGTTTCTTACGTGCTTATTTTTTTAAAACATGTTGACAAATAGATCACGCATTTAATTATATATTTTATAATTGTTTTCATTGAGAAAAATTATTCATGTATAAGTATTATTTATAATTTGTTATAAAATTGTTGAATTTTCAACAATTATATATATATTATGTTCAGAATACAGTTTTTCTTTTCATATACTTTTGTCACAGTATATAAGAATCAAATAAAATGTCGTTATAAATTTTTATTTTATATTCACGATTTAAAGAATTCCCGATAATTTACCGTTATACCGGTTTTGTGTGAAAATTTTACCGAATTACCGGTAATAGAAAAAGTCGGTAAATTTGCAATCTCTAGCCTTAACAGCTACGTCGCAGCTTTGGTTGAGGTATATAAGCGGCGCCATGACATTTGACGTCGATTTTTTTTAAAAACGAAGGCCTAGTGACCTAAACCCTTTTACACCAGTTACTTTTCGATGGTCTGGATGTAAAAGTTGATCGAAATCGGTTGGACGGAGTTGTGGCCTTCCCTTGTTAGTGCAGCTGTGGAAGACGATATACGAGGGTCTTTTTCTTTCTTTTGTATGGTAAGCTTGGTGGCTAAATTTTGATTGCCCCTTATTTCTTTTGTATGGTAAGCTTGGTGGCTAAATTTTGATTGCCCCTTTCCACTTCAAATAGAGTACTAAGGGAGCCGTTCTGGGCCAACATTAAAAGCAAAATGTAGAAAAAACAGACCTTTCAACTTAACCTTTGTGATGACATGTGTGAAAGTAACCCATTTCATGTTAGGTAGAAGCTAACATGGAATGGGTTGGGTTACTTTTACGAGGGTCGTTCAAGTCAATCCGGGACTTTTTAAAAACAAATAGAAGAACAAATTTCAAAGTGTGGAAAGTGGATTTATTTTTCTACAACCTCTCCAGCTACAGTTATACACTTATCCCAGCGTTTAACTAACGCCTGGAATGCTTCGGCATAGAAAGATTTATTATTACGACGGAAACATTGTAGGACATCATTCTTCACTTCATCATCAGTGTTGAAATGTGTTCCTCCAAGGAATTCCTTCAGGGGCCCATACAGGTGGAAATCACTTGGCGCTAAGTCAGGACTAAAGGGGGGTGTGATAATATCTCCCAGCCGAGTTCCTGTCAAAAGCAGACAGCTGTTTTGGGACCCAGCGTGCACTCACTTTTCGGAACAACAAATGATCATGAATTATTGTGTTCACTGTTCCTAACGACAGATTACACACCCTTGCAATTTCACGACAGGTTATGCGACGATTGTCCAGGATCAGCTGCTCCACGCGCTGAATGTTCTCAGGAATGACTACCGTGGGCTGTGATCCACCACGACCGGGATCGTCAGTAATAGAGATACGGCCATCTTTGAAGCGCTTACACCATTCAAATGTCTTACTGCGACTGAGTGTCTCATCACCGTACTGAGCCTGAAGTCTTCTGTAAATTTCAGCAGGTTTTATGCCCTCGTTCACTAAAAACTTCATCACAACACGCTGTTCCACGTAGACGTTCACACTGTTGTCCGCCATCTTGAATAACGGTCTATCCAAAAGCGCGGGAAATGAGCGCCGTCTACAGTACCAGGACACAGGTGCGTTTCTACTCCATACAAAACCTCTAGCCTAGGCGTCCATTTAAACCTGTAAAGAAAAAAGTCCCGGATTGGGTTGAACGATCCTCGTAGTTAGAGAGCTGTCCATAAGGCAAGCTGCCATCGAATACAGAATATCAAGAAAAACTATATGCAACAAAATCAAGCATAAGCATTCTAAACTTGTTGATGGGCAGACATATTCTCATACTAAGAGAAAGCTGAAATTAAATTCATCACTAGATTTTCATTCTTTTCAATTATTTTCTTTAAAAAATAATTTAGCAATTTCTCTTTTTTTGAATAAAAATCCAGTTTTGCACTACATTATTGTTATTGGTAGTTGTCTTCAAATCCTTCTGGAGTTACATTGATAAAATTATAACAGTTTTTAAGCAATGAAAAACAAGAGGCTGGCAAAGTAACCGCTATGTGCCAGGTGACTTTGTCCGCCATGTTTTTATTTTTTTAAAAACAGGGTGGGAAACAAAACAATACAATTATGCCAAAAATTATATCTATAGACCCTTTACCAAATGCAGGAATTTTTGTTTTTCTTAATTCATTGGGAAGTATATATATTTTTGAGTTGAATTTGAAAATTGGGCAAAGTGACACTGTTTTATAGTATTAAAAAATATTATATTTTTATATTTTCAGTGCAAATACTAAATGGTATATGATAATGGAAGTACTGCACCTGTAGTATAAATATCATCAATGCAAATAATTAAGAATACATTATGAATTAGCTAAAAACAAAAACTATGCTTAAAATATTAATTATAAAAATTCATGTAAAAATTGTTATAAATGGTAATAATAACTATTTATATAAGAAAATCATACTTAGAAAAAATATATTCTAAGACTAATCCTATCACATTCCCCATAAATCTGTACAGATATTCGTGGTGGCAAATAATTAACAGATAAAAAATATAAATAATATTTATCCTATAAGTAATGTCATTTTTTTTGCACATGTGAAGAAAATAAACAAAATTTACCTTGAACAGATCTTTTAATCATCACAATAGGTGCCCCATAACTTCCAACCTTCTCCCACTATTCAAAAGGTTTTTGAATGTCAGGCTTGAAGAAGTCCATGGATTTCTATCCAAAAAACTCAGACAGGCTTCGGTGCACCTCTGACATTTCAAAGTTTTTCTCCAGAAAAATAGTGTTCAAGGCTGCGAAACAATGGTAATCGGATGGTGCAAGATCAGGAGAATATGCTGGATACCCCAGGGAGTCTTTTTTCCATCCAAACTCTTGCAACTTGGCACAAATCATTCTGGACATGTATGATTTCACACATCATCACACCTTTATGATTAAGAGTGCCAGACATTTTTCCTGCAAGACAGTGCATAAATGCTCTAGCTGCTGACAGTAGACATCCTCTGTAATGATTTGGTTCTGTAGCAGATGCTCGTAATGGATTATGATTTGCATATCCCACCAAACATTCAGTAAAATGAAAGTTTTATGCGGAAAATTTCAAGATTTAACTACTACCATAGGCAGAATCTGTTTAAGAAGCCATTAATGTTTGTGCTTAATTGTTGTGGTACAAAATTCCATTTTTCGTCTCCTATAATCACTCTCTTCAAAAATGACTCCTCCTTTTCAGAGGCAAATACTGCAAATGTCCACACACTGCTGCATATTTTGTGGTGTAAGCTCATGAAATATCCACTTATTCAGTTTTGATACATAATGAATGTTCTGTAGATGCCTGTGAATAGTTGAATGGGATGAATGGATGATTGTGGCAAATTCCTTGACTGTTGCCTCTGAATTCCTCTCAACAGCACATCATTATCCTGCTCAACAGGTTGGATTCAACTTTTTCACAAATCATGAGGATCCTGTTCCCAAATTGGAATTTCTGGAACCATCCTTGACACTTTCTGATATTCAGGGTACCCTGCTCATATATGGTATTGATGTTTCGTATTACTACAGTTGCTATATGCCTTTGGTTAAAGTCATACAGCATAATATGTCTTACGTGCTCTTCAGACACCCCCATTTCCTATAGACTTTAATGGTACAAGGGATGCATGTACAACTTATTTTCTGCCTTATATTACATGAAGAGCATGTAATGTAAGGCAGAAATCATGCCCTTGGTCTACTTCATCATCTGGTCGCCAGTAGTAGTAGTTCTGTGGAACATGCAAAAAACAGCATTACTTATGGGATGACCTGATATATACAGTAAAAGTTCAAAAAATCTGAATGCCAGAAATCCGAACCACCCAAGAATCTGGATTTTTATTAACATGTGCATACGAGTGATTGTAACAGATACATGACAGCAATAAACAAATAAATTATACTCATTCTGATAAATGAAGCATTCTATATTTGCTAATGAATAAAAACCAATAACGTTTGCCTGTTCATCTCTTCTTTAGTCTTCCATAAATTTGAATTTTATAAGTATTGCCATTTTGAAAATCCAGACTGACCAAATTCCCAGTCTTGGATTTTCAGATTTACTAAATGCAAATATATAAATTAAATTAATAATTTGATAAAGAACAGCACTCTACGCAGTTATAAGTAGAGTGTTGTTCTTTATCAAATTAAGTAATAAGATGAAAGCAGTTAAAAAAGGAACAAAACTATAAATCAATAATACATCTTATACTTTTAATCTAAATTTATTATAACACATTACAAAATATTTCATATTTAAATCAAATATTTAATCTTAAAATATTTACAAAGTGAATTTTTAAGCTAATAATTTAGTGCAATTACTAATAAAATAAGGTTTATATACAGAGTTTTGCTAAAATTAGCACAAATTTAGCCAATCTTTCATACACTGCTATATAATTTTCTTCATAGAGTAAAAAAATTAACAAACAGATATTTTATTATAATAGAAAATTTTAAAACAACAGATCTATTTAAAAAATTAAAGGAATTTCAGAATACAGTCGATTCTCATTATTCATGGTAATTAGGTTCTGCAAATTCTTCGCGAATATTGAATTAGTGAATACTGAACTATTGTGCCTATGGGAAATATAGAGTTAGGTTCCTGCAAACGTTTCTTCCCAACATTTTCATCCTTACTTTATGTATGTTTTATTTTGTTTAAATACTTCTTATTTAATGTGTATTACAATACTTACAAATAATTACAGTATATGCAGTGTACAGTACCATATGAAGTATTATAATTACATTAATTTTTATTTAATTTTTTAAAACACTATGTAGTAAATAAAATCTTATTTTTGATGGGTAGTTATTTGATGTTGAAGGATATTTGATGTGGTAGCTCACACATTGCTTTTCTGAACTGTGTCAGCCTTGTCTGCATCGCTTTTTGCCTCAGATCATCTACAATTTCGGAGTAAGGAGCAAATGCACAGGAAGTTAGGCACCTAAATTTCAGACTGCATTCAAGCATAGGGTCACATTCTTCCATGCTCTGCGGTCTGTAGAGTGAGCAAGGATCGGTAATGAGACTTTTCCGGCAGAATGACTTCCTTTATTAGTGAGAGAAAGGATTTATGTTGGTAGCAATATTTTCGCTGCTCAGTGGGAGTCTGCAAATAAGTGCAAAAGTGCTATGGAAATCAATTTTGTGGTTACAAATAAATTTTTGTGAATAGTCGAATACACAAATACGGAATCCGCAAATAATGAGAATCGACTGTATTAGCAAACTTACTGAAATAATAAATTTAACAATACTTTTTGCTCTACAATGAAAATTATTTCAGCATGTAAATTTAAATAAGATTAACTAATTTTGATTAGCTTTTAAAGACTAATCTTGTATATTTTTTTATATGACTGCTTTGGTGAAATAATATACAAGTTATCTTTGTTTGGCATCATTACAACAAAAAGTTTTATTTTAATTTATTTCAGAATAATTCTTTAAATTTTCACTAAATAAATTCAGGATAAATTCAAATTATTCTATTCTAATTAATCATTATTAAAATTTTAAAGTGCATTCTAAAATATCAAAAACATTGGAATATAAAAAAAAAATAAAAAGTTTTTTAGACAAAATTATTACTACTACTATTATAAGAAGAAGAATTAACAGTTAAAACTTGATAAATAGATCTAATCTCTTAAAAACTGATCCATTAACATGGTATAAAATTTTTAATTTTCTTATATTAGAATTTAAACATTCCTTACTGATTTATGATTAAGTTAAGATTTTTTTATTTATACAGTTGACTCTCAATTATCCAGTTTGCACATTATCATACAACTAGAGCAAAGAGGTTTATTTGCAAAAATATGTTAAAATATGTATAATATTTGCTTTGCAATTCAAATAATAAAAAGAAAATTCATTAATAAAATTTTTACTAATATATATTTAATATTTGTGCAAATATTTTTCATTTTATTTATTTCAATTTTATAAAAAAAAAGCTTAAGTTTATTTGAATATTTGATATAGATAATGTTTTCTCTTCAATGCTTTGGAAAAATTGAAAGTCAATTGTAACAATTATAATTAAAAATAATTTCTTAACTATTTCATTTAAATCAAGCTGTAATACAAAATATAATAAAATAAAAATTCAAATGTAAAATCTAATCTGAAATATATTTTAAATCCACATTCTTTAACAAATTTTAATGAATCAATATAATACAAGTAAAATGAAAACTGTTGAACATATTTTGAAAAATATGCCAAGTGTTGTCGTTATTTTCTTTTTACATATTCTAATATTCAAAACTTTAAACAAAACAATTTTATTTAGAAAAATAAGATCTTTTAAAAAAAAATATATATATATTTTTGATACCATATGTGAATTGATTTATTATGATGATTGATGAAGTAAGGTTACTGAAACATTACAATAATATGAATTTTATTGATAGCACAGTATAGATGGCTACAAAAGTAAAATTTAGCGAAAATCCATGACTTTGACTCACATACAAATTGACACACATGAACATTCAATACAAGACAAACACAATGATGGGTTTTGAATAAAATGCTATACAATCATGGCCAAGTAATAGGTCTGTGTTTCTTTTTAGGTGGATTTTCTGCAACTAAACTTTCTTCAGACCTTCGAACCTAAGAAAAATTAAATTTAATTTACATTTTAATAAATAATTAAGAGAGTTTTTTTTAATTAGAAATGAAGTACAGGTACTCCTCACTTAACGACTGGGTTTCGTTCTCATGACTCGGTCGTAGAACGAATTGGTCAGTAAGCGAAAAACTTGTTCCTATATTAAAATATTGGAAACAAATTTCAAATTAAAAATTTTATATCTTAATTATGAACAAAGTACAGTATTTTTCTTCAGTTTTTTTGGAACTATGAGTGCAGGGAAATTACAAACAAAAGTCGTAAGCGATGCATATGAGCAAAAACCAAATATTCCATTAAAAAAAATAGTCTTAAGCTCGGACGTAAGTTCGAGTAGTCGTTAAACAGGTAGGTCGTTAAGTGAGGAGTACCTGTATTTGAAACAAAAAGTATTTTAAAAATTAATTATATATTATCAGTAAACTGATGATTTTTGCAGTAGAAAATGCAAATTATCTCAAATATTATCAAAAGAACGTATCTGAACATTTACTTTCATCAAGTCATTCACGAAATGTTAGTTTTTCATAAATATAATTTATATGTAACAATAATGTCTATATAGACATTGTAAGAAATACATAAATTTCACTTTTATGTAAAAAAATTCTAGCATTTAAAATATTTTTCAAGCATTACTATAATTTATTATTCAATGCAGTACTCATATATATACAGTCGGACTTCCATATATCGAAATTCTCTGTATATCAAAGTATTTTGTTAGTCCTGTGAAATTTCCATTGAAATTTGTTTCTATATATCAAAATTTTTAATTTCAGAGGCGAGGCAAAAGGATAACGTAAGGAGTCTAGATTGGGTCTGGCTAGAAAAAGCCGACAAATAAACAAAATGGATGTGTCGATTTGTACTGTAGGGGGGGGTTAGTGTAAAGTTCTAGGGCTTGTTTCGGTTTTGTATGTTACTTGTGTTAATTGGCTTAAAACCAAAATCAAAACTGAACCAAGAGATTTTAATTAGTCTATGTTTAGCTCTACTGAAACGTTTACCATGTCAAAGAGAAAGTCGTTGAGTGTCGCGGAAAAAGTGGAATTGCTAAAAGATGTGGACTGTGGAATGAGAAAAAAAGATGTTGTGCAGAAATTCGAGATTCCACAAAGTACAGTGTCAATAATACTAATGAATCGGGAATCTGTTTTAAAAAGTCATGAAGTTGCAGGAGCTGACGAAAAACGATTAAGGACATGTAAGTACAATGACGTGGACGAAGCAGTGTTGAAATGGCTGAAGATGGTGAGAGATAGAAACATGCCTGTCTCAGGACCACTCATAAAGGAAAAGGCAATGGAATATGCACAGAATTTAGGACATGAGGAGTTCCAAGCAAGTTCTGGATGGTTAGACAAATTTAAGAAGCGTCACGGAATCAAAGAAAAAGTTATTTCTGGAGAAAGTGGATGCGTATCTGAGACAGATTGTAGCCAGTGGAAAACTACAATTTTAAAACCAATTTTACAGGAGTATCAGCCTGATAATGTTTTTAACATGGATGAAACTGGACTTTTTTTTAAATGTTTACCAAATAAGACTCTAACTTTTAAAGACGATAAATGCTATGGAGGTAAAAATAGCAAGGAACGAATAACTGTTGTCCTTTGTGCCAATATGTCTGGAAAAGAAAAACTTAAAATTTTGCTTATAGGTAAAAGCAAGCAGCCAAGATGTTTTAAAGGAGTGAAGTCATTAGAAGTTGACTATGAATACAATAAGAAATCATGGATGACATGGATGACAAGACTTTTTGAGAAGTGGTTAATTAATTTTGATAAAAAAATGACAAGACAGAAAAAGTTGTTCTTTTTTGCAGACAACAGTCCTGTACATCCTTCTTCTATAAGAAAAAAATTAACAAATGTGAACCTGGTATTTTTTCATCCAAACACAATATCAAAATTACAACCAATGGATCAAGGCATAATAAAAAGTCTTAAAATGCATTATCGAAAACAGATTCTCAAGAAACTAATTTTTGTCTTGAAAACGATCAACCCATTGACAATGCATCGAAAACAGATTCCCAAGAAACTAATTTTTGTACTTGAAAACGATCAACCCATTGACAATGTAATTCTCGAGATTAATTACATTGTCAATGGGTTGATCGTTTTCAACCCATTGATCGTATTTTTCCACACACTTACTAAATTTCGTATGTTACTAAATATGAAATTTAGTATGTTACTAAATGTCATATTTAGTAACATACTAAATATTTTTGTACTAAAATTTCAAAGTACAAAAATTTCATGTGTTACTAAATACAAAATTTCATATGTTACTAAATACAAAAATTTCATATGTTACTAAATACAAAAATTTTTGTATGTTACTAAAATACAAAAATTTACAAAAATTTCATATGTTACTAAATACGAAATTTAGTAACATACTAAATTTCAAAAATTTCATATGTTACTAAATACGAAATTTAGTAACATACTAAATTTCATATTTAGTAACATACGAAATTTAGTAAGTGTGTGGAAAAATGAAGTAGCGGAAATAACAATACAGAATTGCTTCATAAAAGCTGGCTTCTCTGAAAAGTCTGTTGTGAAGTTAATGTACTGTCACACATTGCAGAATGTTGGAACCAGTTACAGTCAACAGGCACAATAAATGAAAATCTCACTTAATGAATATTTAAATGTGGATGAAGACGTTATCGTAGCAGAATATCTGACGGATGATGACATTTTAAGTTCAATAAAAGATAGTGAAAATCAAGATAAAGACAACGAGGCAGATGAAATAGACCTTCCAAAAAAGAAATAATGGCTGCATTTGAAACGATTTGCCAATGGTTTCAATTTGCAGAAAATGTGTCGACAATATTTTTGAGTCGCTCAATAAATGCGAACATTTTTATGAGGAATCTGCATTGAAATTACTTCAGCAGGATATTCAAAATTACTTTACATTTGATAATTAAATAATATTCTAAATTATTCTAATTTAGTTTGTTTAATAAATGCATGTTTTGTCCATCTTATTTTTCATTTATCTATTACATGCAGTAGACTTTTAATTCATTAATATACTGTATATATATTTTTAAACATTAAAAAAATTCATTTGTATATTTTTTCCCAAAACTTTTCTCAAATCATTTAAGTTGGAGTTTTACAAACTGTGAGCCACCATCGCCGTCGTCAGGGGCCGCAAAAAGGCGATTCGGTCAAAATATCACTTAATTACTATACTACATCAGAGAAAATTCAGGTTTCTACATAACAAAGTTTCTATATATTGAAATTTTTCTAAGATACCTTCAATTTCGATATATGGAGGTCCAACTGTGTGTATATATATGGATATATGGTTCCTCAACTTATGACAGAAATTTATACTTATAATTTAACTTTCAATGGTTTATAATAATCAGGTCTGCAGGATGCAGTTGTGCATCATACAACAGTGCCTGATCAAAGGCGATGCCATCTGGAGTTGATAAGTTATAAAATAAAAAAAATTTTTTTAAATATTTTAAACTGAAGATATGGTACCATGCCTTGATTTTGTTTTTTTTTTTTTGTCATAATTATGAGTCATACTGTTTTATATTGCAAAAGTATGAAATGATGCAAAAACACTATACACTCAAAAATATTATAAATCAATTTTAAGATTATAGAACAATCAGAATTTTGAAAATATTATAAATTCTGTTCAGCAAATGAAATATTTTGAATATTGGCACTATTTTTCTTGAACAACAAAGAAAAGATTGTTTGGATACAAAGCAGTAGATGAATCTGTAAAAGAACCAAAAAAGAATTTCCCATAATTTTTATTGAAATATTAGACATCACAATATCATCTCTTAATGAAAGATTTCAATTGTTAAAAAATCATTTATTTAACTTTATGAGTAATATTAAGAAATTAAAAGAGTGGATGAAGCAGAAATATTAAAACATAAAGATTTACATTCGAATCTGATTGATGATGATAATCCAAAATGAATGTGGTATAAAGCATAACACTTTTCTGAAAAATTGAAAACTTATACAAAAGTTATATATAAAACTAACTTTATACTGTGTGTAACTTCGTGTTTCTTTTTTATATTTATGTTATGGCCAATACCCAAAGTCTAGCCAATTCACAATTTGCAAAGTGCATGGCCACTTCTAGATTTGGCCAAAGCCTAAAATATAAGAAAATTTATGACTATTTTAGGCTTTGGCCAGCCAATTTGCAATGCACCCAACATACAATGACCAAAGCTAGAAGTTTTGTGGAGCTAAGTAGCGGAGTGCATTCGTGCAAATTTTGCCTTATTCATCAGCAAGAATGGGATTGTCTGTCATGTCACATGTTGGTCCTACAATACTGATGCAAAAGATTATAGAACTTACCCATCCATTAATATGAATAGGATTGTCTCTCAGAATAAGGAAAAGGGTTGATATGCCCTTTTGCAAGGTTTCTTATCAATTTATCATAATGCATTAGGGATTTATTTTCTGTATTTTCCCATAAGATAAAAAAAAGATAAAAATGAAATATATTTATCAATAATTCTGGCAAAGATAGTAAATTTTTAATTTTTTATTTTTGAGATTAAAATTAAGAAAAGAAATTTGCAAAGTCTTATAAGAAATTGTATTCTAAGCATCATTTCTTTTGTGTACTGTATATACTCGTGTATAAGCTGAGGATCCCAAAAAACAATTTTGTGAAGTGGGGGGTCGGCTTATACACGGATAAAAAAAAATCAACTTTTTTTTTGGCTGGAGAAATTGAAGTAATAAGCAAAGCCATAACTTACTGAATGTCTCCTGAAAACAGGAAGGAAATTTTGCAATAATTCATTTAATACGATACCAGGTAAAATTTTATCTTACCCCGATATGATTGAGCGTGTTGCGCCACCAACTCCAACCTGCATCTATATAACGTAATCAGATAGGTATGCCGCACTGCCCGATATGACGCAATGCGAAAATTCGACAATCGATCAATAATCTTATCTAAGATTCCTATTTGGGTGAAAAAAATATATTAATTTTTCATTATTATTAATTAAGAATGTTTTAATTCATTCACTAGTAATCGATAAATACTTATTATATTTAACTCATCGATGATTTAATTAAAATAGATTAAAAAGTAACTAAAATGATGTTTAAAATAAAGAAAAAGTAAGCATTATTTAAAATTTGTACTGAAAAATAACTTTAGTCTATCAAAAAAGTTCATC